>CANSZD010001026.1:0-30000 GCA_947648045.1 Beta corolliflora | reverse complement strand
AATGATTTTCTATCTTCATTTGTGTGTTTGAGTAAGATTAAACTTGCAATTTATGAAAATTTTCCCCAAAAAAAATCTAGGGTTTTAGGGAAAATAAAATGACGGTGTTGGTGATTAAATTGCTCTAAATCAATGCACTTCACACTTTTATGCGACAATTTGTGGTTACATTTGAGTAGTTCATACTTTAGTTTAGCAATGATGCAAAAAAAAATTCAGATTTTTCGCGACCTCCATGGGAGGTTGAGCTGGTTTTTTGTCTAAGGTACTGCAGTGATTTGGTAATTACTAAAGATATTTTGGACATGACCAAATATAAAGATATTTTGGTAATTACTAAACATATTTTGGACATGACCAAAAATAAAATTAAGGTGTGTGAGATAATTGCAATAAATCAATGCACTTCACACTTTTATTGGGTTACATTTGATGCGTAGATCATACTTTTGTTTAGCAATTAGATGAAACAAATTTGCGGCATTTTCGGGACCTCCATTGCAGTGGAATGTCATTGGTTTTTTGTGCAAGTTAGTGCAGGGTTTAGGTAATTACTAAAGATATTTTGGTCATGACCTAACATAACCACTATGTATGTTAGGTAATCACCTAATTAGATTAGGATATTACCAAAACTTTTAGGTCATTACCTAAACAATTTTAGGGCATTACCTAAAATAATAATAATTGTCTTGGGCAATGGCCTCAAATCATGTGACTATAACATATATGATGAGGGAATTGTATGGTTAAGATGTGGGTTATTGATAACCTAATCCGTAAGATTTTATGTGGTTTAAATGATAAGATTGCATCGGGCTAAAACGTTGCATTTTTTCCTTTTTCTTTTGCTTTCAAATAATTGAATTCAATGACTTTGGTGATATGAAAGGTTCATCGATAGAATGTTTATGTAAATAGCGGATTGAAATGGTCGAACAATATTTCAAAAGAATCCTCTCCATTGTTGTGGAATGTCAATTGTTTTTTATGCAAGTTAATACAGGGTTTAGGTAATTACTAAAGATATTTTGGTCATGACCTAACATAACCACTATATATGTTAGGTAATCACCTAATTAGATTAGGATATTACCAAACCTTTTAGGTCATTACCTAAACCATTTTAGGCATTACCTAAAATAATAATTTTCTTGGGTAATGGCCTCAAATCATGTGACTATAACATATATGATGAGGAAATTGTATGGTTAAGATGTGGGTTATTGATAAGATTTTAAGTGGTTTATATGATAAGATTGCATCGTGGTTTTACGTTGCATTTTTTACATTTTCTTTTGCTTTCAAATGATATAATTGAATGACTTTGGTGATATAAAAGGTTCATCGATAGAATGTTTATGTGAACATCATATCGGATTGAAATGATTGAACAATCTCTAAAAAGAATCCTCTCCATTGTAGTGGAATGTCACTTGTTTTTGTGCAAGTTAATACAGAGTTTAGGTAATTACTAAAGATATTTTGGTCATGACCTAATACAAACACTACATATGTTAGGTAATCACCTAATTAGATTATGATATTACCAAAACGTGTAGGTCATTACCTAAAATAATAATTGTCTTGGGCAATGACCTCAAATCATGTGACTATAACATATATGATAGGGGAATTGTATGGTTAAGATGTGGGTTATTGATAACTTAATCCATGAGGTTTTAAGTGGTTTATATGATAAGATTGCATCGGGGTAAAACATTGCAATTTTTTTCTCTTTCTTTTGCTTTCAAATGATAGAATTGAATGACTTTGGTGATATAAAGGTTCATCGATAGAATGTTTATGTGAACAGCGGATTGGAATGGTCGAACAATCTCTAAAAAGAATCATCTCCATTGTAGTGGAATGCCACTGGTTTTTTCTGCAATTTACTGCTGGGTTTAGGTAATTACTAAAGATATTTTGGTCATGACCTATCATAACCACTATATATGTTAGGTAATCACCTAGTGGTGTCAAAACAGGTTCTCAAACAGGTTCTGGGTATACCCACGGCGAACCAGGTCAGACCCGGACAGGTCAGGATTCTGACAGTCAGTGCCCAGGTCATGATTGGTCAGGTTTTGTTCAACCGGGTCGAACACATATGAATCATGGGATTCCCGGGTGCCGGACAGGTCTGAGCGTTCCATTTACAAGTCGACCCATTCCCGGGTATGCTCGCCCGTGGACTTTTTTTTTTTTCGGGTTTGCGCAGGTCGTATTTAGGTTTCATACACGCTTGAGTTAAGTCAAATGTACTCGGGTTGAATTAGTAATGACCTTAGTTCGATCATTGTGAAACATCGGGTCCATTCGCTATTGAACGTCAATTCAACTTCGGGTAACTCCTGATCGGGTCATCTTGATTTTGTTATGGATTTTGTAAACGAATCATATTAATAAAAGTATTAAGATCGACATATATATACATATGTGTGTGTGTGCGATAAATATTTGGATGATAACGAAAAACCAATAAAAACACTATATTGATTAACGTGATGTTTAGTGTATTATCTTAGTCAACTCTTATTTCGAATAATCAACTGCGTAAAACCACTCTAATGAGTAAAGGAGTAGAACGACTCTTCATATGTTTTAATATTATATATTATAACCAACGACAATAATAACGAGTAGACGATCAATTCCAAAATTTATATAAATGATTTATTATTATAAGCATTATGATTGATATATAAGTTTGTAAATAGCTATGATGGTAATGAGAGTAATAATACTAATAAACATAAAGCGACAATGATAATAGGTAAAAATACAAATAATAACAGTAATAGTAACAAGGCTAACAATAGCAATAGTAATACAAATAAGAACAGGAATACTAACAATAACAATAACAATATAAATACTAATATGTTGAATCATTTTAATATAAGATTGATATCAAAATAATTGTAAAACCAATCTAACTCTATTGATTATAAATTCGTATAACGACTCTTAATATGTTATAATACTATAACAAATGACAATCATACATTCATATGTTTACAACGACGGTTCATATGAGGTCTAAGTGATTATAATTTATAACGAGGGTTCATATGTTGCACAATAATAATAATAATAAATTATACCCCCAAATCATTCTCCCCTATAAAAGCTAACCATAACTTATTAAAAAGTAACATCAATAAGTTAACTGTTAACAAGTAACAACCATAAGTAAAATAGTTAACAAGTACTTACTAGTTACTAAATAGTAACTTGTAAACAACCATATAGTTTAATACTAGTATACGATTAACAACCATAATACTCCCTTATCTTTATAAGTTATAAGATTATTTAAGTTAATTGTTTTTATGTTATACTATAGTTTAATACTAGTATAGTATTTATGGTCTTCTCTTAACTTTGTATATATATGTGACTATAAAGAAACTATTTTATCAGTAGGCTTATATATGTTAGTACGATATCATAATATTGGAACCATTCTAGCTAATACGTGAATGATTAATAATGAGTATCGACTCTTAATATGCTATAATAGTATAAGTAACGATAATAATAATGAGTATTATATATTAACTACGAGTATACGATCAATTACTGGATTTATATAAAATTTAAATGACTCGATTATGGTATGCATTATGATTCGAAATAATAATAATAACAATATATTGTCAATTGGTTATTCAATAATTTTTTTGCCATAATCCATAAACATTATCATTCTCAAATCTCATTGGCCAAAAAACAAACACACGGATCCTAAATTTTAGCCTTTGATTTGTTGTAAAAGAGCAAAACCTTGTTGATCCAATGGCCCAAAATGACCCAATTTCCCCTTCTTTTTCATAAATCCTCATCTCTCCTTTCTTTCTATCCTAACAATTAGATCTAATCCAACGGTTGAAACAACCCCAAATAACCCCCCTATAAAAACTAACCCTCAAATGAAACCCTAAAATTAACCTAACTCTCATTTCTCTCATCTCATTTCTCTCATACGGTCATACTCAACGGTGCCTCTTCAATCTTCATTCTGTCATTCCTTCACTCTCTCTCATCAGTGGCGCCTTTCAATCTTCACTCTTCACACATTCCTTCACTATCTCGCCGGAAAACACATAGATCTCGCCGGAAAGCATTTTCTTTTCTTGAGTTCTCACCGGTTCCGTCTATATCTCGCCGAAAAACGTAAAAATCTCGCGGCAAACGTAAAGATCTCACCGGAAAACGTAAAGATCTCGCCGAAAAGCGTAAAAATCTGATCGGAAAGCATAAAAACCTTGCCGGAAAACACAAAATCTCTCCTCGATCGACTGTTTTTCTGAGGTTTGTTTAATTTCCTTTTTTTTATCTTTTTTATTTTATGTAAGATGCCTGATTTTCTTTGTTTGAGTTTCGAATGTGATGATGAACTTTGGTTGGTTTTTTTAAATTTCGAGTTTCGATTCATGTGAAGTTGTTTAATATTTGTTTTTTTTTGTTTTATGTAAGATGTCTGATTTTCTTTGTTTGAGTTTCGAATGTGATGATGAACTTTGGTTGGTTTTTTTAAATTTCGAGTTTCGATTCAAGTGAAGTTGTTTAATATTTGTTTT
The DNA here is from genome assembly GCA_947648045.1 of Beta corolliflora. Taxonomy (NCBI): domain Eukaryota; kingdom Viridiplantae; phylum Streptophyta; class Magnoliopsida; order Caryophyllales; family Amaranthaceae; genus Beta; species Beta corolliflora. The sequence goes on along the minus strand of CANSZD010001026.1, from coordinate 25,414 downwards.
TTTTTGTTTTATGTAAGATGTCTGATTTTCTTTGTTTGAGTTTCGAATGTGATGATGAACTTTGGTTGGGTTTTTTAAATTTCTAGTTTCGATTCATGTGAAGTTGTTTAATATTTGTTTTTTTTTGTTTTATGTAAGATGTCTGATTTTCTTTGTTTGAGTTTCGAATGTGATGATGAACTTTGGTTGGTTTTTTTAAATTTCGAGTTTCGATTCATGTGAAGTTGTTGGCTCTGTTTGGCAATACTAGATGAAAATAAAGTGAAACTGATAAGGTAACTGAAACTGATAAGATAAAGCTGAAACTGATAAGGTGCTTGAACTGATAAGGTGGCTGATTAGCTTAACTGTTTGGCAAAATTAGTTGTTTAAGTTGATAAATTATTTTAGCAAAATTAGTTGTTATCAAAATTTTAAAAAGATTTTCCAAAATTTCAGTCACTTGATTTTGAAAAGGTAAAAATTTTAACTTATCATTTAAGTCATTTTAACCACCTGAAATTTTATTTTAGGTCCTCCCCAAACACTACTAATCATTTTAGTAGCTAAAATATACTCCATCCGTCCCTAAATAGAGTGCCCATTTTTCCATTGGAAAATTGGACAGGAATAATCCCACCTTTGGCCGATCTGCCAAAAATAATCCCACCTTTGGATTATTCTGGAATAATCCTACCTTTGCTTACTAAATTCATTTTTTGGTCCCAAGAACCTGTAACTTGGCAAACCGGTAACTCCCCTCCTCTTCCTTCTTTCTACTTCCTTCCTAGCCACCAGCCCCTCCCCAGCCACCAGGCCCGTCGCCGGTTCTCTCTCCTCGTCGCCGGTTATCTCTCCCTGTCGTCGGTTCTCTCTCCCCGTCGCCGGTTATCTCTCCCTGTCGTCGGTTCTCTCTCCCCGTCGCCGATTCTCTCTCTTCCTACTGTCTCTCGCCGCTTCTCTCTCTTCCTATTGTCTCTCTCCTCCTGAATCTGGCTTGTTGAGTTCGAATGGTGGAATGGTGGAGATGGTGGTGCGAATGGTGGAGATGGTGGTGCGAATGGTGAGATGGTGGTGTGAATGGTGGAATGGTGCGAATGGTGGAGATGGTGGTGCAAATGGTGGACTGGGTGCGAATGGTGGAGATGGTGGTGCAAATGGTGGACTAGTGCGAATGGTGGAGATGGTGGTGCGAATGGTGACATGGTGGTGTCTCTATCCTCCCGAATCCGGGCCGGCGGGGGGGGGAGGGGAGGGGGTGGAGGCTGCGACGGGGGAGGGGAGGGGAGGGGAGGGGGGCTGCGACGGGCGGAGGAGAGGGGGGTGGGGGCAGCGGGAACCGGGGTGGGGGGTGGGGGCTGCTGGGGGTGATGGTGATGGTGGGGGTGGGGTGGGGTGGGGCAACCAGGAAAGGGGGCTGGTAACTTCTTGTTACCGGTCACTATGTTCTTGGGACCAAAAACTGAATTTAGTAAGCAAAGGTAGGATTATTCCAGAATAATCCAAATGTGGGATTATTTATGGTAGATCGGCTAAAGGTGGGATTATTCCTGTCCAATTTTCCTTTTCCATTTATGTTTGTCCCAATTAGATTTTCCATTTCCTTATTTGGTATGAGTCCACCAATTAAAATATTATTTTGCTTTCAACTTCTATAATATCACTCACTTTCCCATATGACCCACATTCTCTCTCCTTAATAAACAATTCATAAAAAGTGTACCAACTTCTATATTTAATTATGATTTAATACAACTAAGGTCCTACATATGATTTGTTCTTAATACTTGTGCCCAAAAGAAATGGGCAGTCTATTTAGGGACAGAGGGAGTATTAGCACCTTATCATTTAAGGTAACTAAAATGCTTTCCCAAACAGAGCCGTTTAATATTTGTTTTTTTTTGTTTTATGTAAGATGTCTGATTTTCTTTGTTTGAGTTTCGAATGTGATGATGAACTTTGGTTGGTTTTTTTAAATTTCGAGTTTCGATTCATGTGAAGTTGTTTAATATTTTTTTTTTGTTTTATGTAAGAATTCTGATTTTCTTTGTTTGAGTTTCGAATGTGATGATGAACTTTGATTGTTTTTTTTAATTTCGAGTTGTTTGAGTTTCGAATGTGAAGTTGTTTCGAATGCTGCTGCTTGTGGCCTGCTGCTGCTGCTTTTGAGATGTTGTTGCGCTCGTTGGCTTGCTTTGTGGTTCTTCGCCGGCTTCTTTCTTGGTTTTCTTCTTGTGGTTTCTTTCTTGGCTTGCTTCGCTGGTTTGTTGCTTGTGGTTGTTGCTTTATTCTTTGTTCTTTGGCTTGCTACATATAATAAATTCAGCAATTTGATTTTTGTAATTTCGTTTGACATTGACAAATATGTATTTTGAATGAATTTATGATATTATATTAACTCGACCCAGTTACCTAACTTTGTTCTTCAGTCAAACAAGTTACGATCTTAATTATATGTTGTGGAAAAATTAAAGTATAACATTTTATGGAAGAATTTGGATTATACAAAGCAATTGAAAAATTAATAAGAAGACATTCTATAATATGCACTAAGAAACTAGCAGTTAAAAAGTGACCATTATAATCTCATCAACAGTTAAAACACTATGACATGAACTAAAATTACATCAAAAATAATTTAATTGAGAATGTAATTTATTTTTTTATTGAATTATTATTAAATGTAAGTAATTTTATAAATTACCATATTGAAATGATTTTGTAGATATAGAAAAATAATTGAATTTTAGTAATTTTATTGAGTTTAGTTGTCAAAATAAGTTGGTTTGAAAAATTGCGTCAAATTAGGTAGATTTTATTTTCAAATCAATTAGAATTCTAGTTGAACCAGGTATTTACTCGGTCTAATTGGGTTTTGGGTTAATATCTGGTTGAGTTCGGTCGGGTTCGGGTTTAAATGCAGGTCTGTGTGGTCAGGTCAGGTCAGAATATAATCTAGCTGGGTGCCGGTCAGGTTTGGGTAATCCCAGGTCAGGTTTCGGTCAGGTCTGGGGACTGACCGTCACAGGTCGAACCAAGTTCAAGTCAGGTCAGTATCAGGTTGACCCAGCGGTCAGATCTGTTTCTGACACCACTATAATCACCTAATTAGATTAGGATATTAAGAAATTTTTTAAGTCACCACCTAATCATTTTAGGGCATTACCTAAAATAATAATTGACTTAGGCAATGGCCTCAAATTATGTGACTATAACATATATGGAGATTGGACAATCATGCCGCTGGTTCCATTAGGTCCAATACCTCACCAAACCCCATTGACTTAAGTTTTGGGCCCCCATTGTCCCTCCTTGTACTAAAAAGCCCAAATTAACCCCAGATCATATATGCTTTTAGGTAATTACCAAATATGTTTTGGGCATTACCAAACCTATCCAATCACAATCCATTCCCATTACTCATCAAAGCAATCCTATGGGGATTGGACAATCATGCCACTAGGTCCATTAGGCCCAAAACCTCACCAAACCCCATTGACTTGAGTTTTGGGCCCCCACTGTACCTCCTTGTGCAAAAAAACCCAAATTAACCCCAATCATTTGTTTTAAAGTAAATTACCAAACATGTTTTGAGGATTACCAAACTACTAAGTGGAGGATGTTCTCCCAATCACAATCCTTTATCATTACTCATCAAAGCAATCATATGGAGATTGGACAATCATGCCACTAGGTCCATTAGGCCCAATACCTCACCAAACACCATTGACTTGAGTTTTGCGCCCCCATTGTCCCTCCTTGTACTAAAAAGCCGAAATTAACACCAATCATATGCTTTAAGGTAATTACCAAACATGTTCTGAGGATTACCAAACTACTAAGTGGAAGATGGTCTCCCAATCACAATCTTTTATCATTACTCATCAAAGCAATTCTATAAGGATTGGAGAATCATGCCACTGGGTCCATTAAACCCAATCCCTCACCAAACCCCATTGACTTGAATTTTGGGCCCCCATTGTCCCTCCTTGTACTAAAAAGCTCAAATTCACTCCCAAATCATATTCTTTTAGATAATTACCAAACATGTTTTGGGCATTACCAAACTATCCAATCACAATACATTCCCATTACTCATCAAAGCAATTCTATTGGGATTGCACAATCATGCTAGTGGGTCCATTAGGCCCAATACCTCGCCAAACCCCATTGATTTGAGTTTTGGGCCCCCATTGTCCCTACTTATACTAAAAAACCCAAATTAACCACAGATCATATGCTTTTAGGTAATAACCAAACATGTTGTGATGATTACCAAACTACTAAGTGGAAGTTGTTCTCCTAATCACAATCGTTTATCATTACTTATCAAAGCAATCCTATGAGGATTGGAGAATCATGTCACTGGGTCCATTAGGCCCAATCTCTCACCAAACCCCATTGACTTGAGTTTTGGGCCTCCATTATCCCTTCTTGTACTAAAAAGCCCAAATTAACCCTAGATCAAATGCATTTAGGTAATTACCAAACATGTTTTGTGCATTACCAAACCTATCCAATCACAATACATTCCCATTACTCATCAAAGCAATCCTATAGGGATTGAACAATCATGCCACTGGGTCCATTAGGCCCAACACCTCACCAAACTCCATTGACTTGAGTTTTGGGCCTCCATTGTCCCTCTTTGTACTAAAAAGCCCAAATTAACCCCAGATCATATGCTTTTAGGTAATTGCCAAACATGCTTTGGCATTATCAAACCTATCCAATCACAGTCCATTCCCATTACTCATCAAAGCAATCCTATGGGGATTGGACAATCATTCCACTGGGTCCATTAGGTCCAACACCTCACCAACCCCATTGACTTGAGTTGTGGGCAACCATTCGCCATCCTTGTACTAAAAAGCCCAAATTAACACCAGATCATATTCTTTTAGGTAATTACCAAACATGCTTTGGGCATTACCAAACCTATCCAATCACAGTCTATTCTCATTACTCATCAAAGCAATCCTATGGGGATTGGACAATAATGCCACTGGGTCCATTAGGCCCAATACCTCACCAAACCCCCATTAACTTGAGTTTTGGCCCCCATTGTCCCTCCATGTACTAAAAAGCTCAAATTAACCCCGAGATCATATTCCTTTAGATAATTACCAAACATGCTTTGGGCATTAGCAAACTTATCCAATCACAAAACATTCCCATTACTCATCAAAGCAATCCTATGGATATTGGACAATCATGCCACTGGGTCCATTAGGCCCATTACCTCACCAAACTCCATTGACTTGAGATTTGGGCCCCCGTTGTCCCTCCTTGTACTAAAAAGCCCAAATTTACCCCAGATCATATGCTTTTAGGTAATTACCATACATGCTTTAGGCATTACCAAACCTATGCAATCACAGTAAATTCCCATTACTCATCAAAGCAATCCTATGGGGATTGGACAATCATTCCACTAGGTCCATTAGACCCAATACCTCATCAAACCCCATTGACTTGAGTTTTGGGCCCCCATTCGCCCTCCTTGTAATAAAAAGCCCAAATTAACACTAGATCATATTCTTTTATGTAATTACCAAACATGCCTTGGGAATTACCAAACCTATCCAATCACAGTCCATCCCCACTACTCATCAAAGCAATTCTATGGGGATTGGACAATCATTCCACTGGGTCCACTAGGCCCAATACCTCACCAAACCCCATTGACTTGAGTTTTCAGCCCCCCATTATCCCTCCTTGTACTTAAAAGCCCAAATTAACCCCACTCATATGATTTAAGGTAATTATCAAACATGTTCTGAAGATTACAAACTATTAAGTGGAGGATGTTCTCCAAATCACAATCATTTATTATTACTCATCAAAGCAATTCTATGGGTATTGGAGAATCATGTCACTGGGTCCATTAAGCGTAATCCCTCATCAAACCCTATTGACTTGAGTTTTGGGCCCCATTGTCCCTCCTTGTACAAAAAAGCCCCAATTAACCCCAAATCATATACTTTTAGGTAATTACCAAACATGTTTTGGGCATTACCAAACCTATTCAATCACAATACATTCCCATTACTCATCAAAGCAATCCTATGGGGATTGGACAATCATGCCACTGGGTCCGTTAAGCCCAATACCTCGCCAAATCCTATTGACTTGAGTTTTGGGCCCCCATTGTCCCTCCTTATACTTAAAAGCCCAAATTAACCCCAATCATATGCTTTAAGTTAATTATCAAACATGTTCTGAGGATTACCAAACTACTAAGTGGAGGATGTTCTCCCAATCACAATCTTTTATTATTACTCATCAAAGCAATTCTATGGGGATTGGAGAATCATGCCACTGGGTCCATTAAGCGCAATCCCTCACCATACCCTATTGACTTGAGTTTTGGGCCCCCATTGTCCCTCCTTGTACAAAAAAGCCTAAATTAACCCCAAATCATATGCTTTTAGGTAATTACCAAACATGTTTTGGGCATTACCAAACCTATCCAATCACAATACATTCCCATTACTCATCAAAGCAATTCTATAGGGATTGGACAATCATGCCACTGGGTCCATTAAGCCCAAAACCTCACCAAACCCTATTGACTTGAGTTTTGGGCCCCCATTGTCCCTCCTTGTACTAAAAAGCCCAAATTAACCCCATATCATATGTTTTTAAGTAATTACCAAACATGATTTGGGCATTACCAAACCTATCCAATCACAATCCATTCCCATTACTCATTAAAGCAATCCTATGGGGATTGAACAATCATGTCATTGGGTCCATTAGGCCCAATACCTCACCAAACCTCATTTACTTGAGTTTTGGGCCCCCACTGTACCTCCTTGTACAAAAAACCCCAAATTAACCCCAATCATATGCTTTAAGTTAATTACCAACCATGTTATGAGGATTACCAAACTACTAAGTAGAGAATATTCTCCCAATCACAATCCTTTATTCATTACTTATCAAAGCAATCCTATGGGGATTGGAGAATCATGTCACTGGGTCCATTAGGCCCAATCTCTCACCAAACCTCAATGACTTGAGTTTTAGGCCCCCATTATCCCTATTTATACTAAAAAGCCCAAATTAATCATAGATCATATGCTTTTAGGTAATTACCAAACATGCTTTGGGCATTAGCAAACCTATCCAATCACAATACATTCCCATTACTCATCAAAGCAATCCTATGGATATTGGACAATCATGCCACTAGGTCCATTAGGCCGAATACCTCACCAAACCCCATTGACTTGAGTTTTGGGCCCCCATTGTCCCTCAATGTACTAAAAAGCCCAAATTAACCCCCGGATCATATGCTTTTAGGTAATTATCAAACATGCTTTGGACATTAGCAAACCTATCCAATCACAATACATTCCCATTACTCATCAAAGCAATCCTATGGATATTGGACAATCATGCCACTGGGTCCATTAGGCCCATTACCTCACCAAACTCCATTGACTTGAGTTTTGGGCCCCCGTTGTCCCTCCTTGTACTTAAAAAAGCCAAATTAACCCCAGATCATATGCTTTTAGATAATTACCAAACATGATTTGGGCATTATCAAATCTATCCAATCACAGTCCATCCCCACTACTCATCAAAGTAATTCAATGGGGATTGGACAATCATTCCACTGGGTCCATTAGGCCCAATACCTCACCAAACCCCCATTGACTTGAGTTTTGGGCCCCCATTATCCCTCCTTGTACTTAAAAGCCTGAACAGGCTATCGCACACCTATCAAAAGTAAACCGACAACACCAACTAAAAATATAGCTAGGGAAGTAGGGATCGTATCCTCAGGGAAGCTATGCACTCTATTAGTTCTTAAAAGTCCGAATTGTATGAAAGGCCTTGGTTGAAAGTATGATTAACTAGAAAACTAGCTATGAAAACTAAATAAAAACTTGATCAAATTAACTAAAACCTAGGGCAATGGTTCACCATGAACAAACAAATCAATTGAAAAGTGAAAACTAACAAGCTTCAAGAATTCATCAAATTAGGGCTCACTAATTCTCTCAAACTTAGTCTTCCTCAAAACTCGTCTAGCGGCTCTCGCTCTTGCCTAGATTCGTCGTGCCCACTATTCTTTGGTCTTTTGTGGTATTCTTACCTCTCGGCATCAAATTCAACAAATACCCAACACACAATTAAACTTGGCCAAAATTCAATATTCAATTGCAAGCAATGAAAAGTCAATAATAGGAATTCAATTGTAATTCTTGAAACTAATCAATTGACAAATAACTTATTTCATTGAATTGTTCATGGATCCCCAAAGCCCTAGCAAGAAGACTACTCACTATTCATAGCAAAATCAATAACAAAATTTAACCTAGAATTCATGATTGAAAAGTAGAGAAATTGAAACTAACAAACAACAATAGTAGAAATTCAAGCAATTAACAAAACAAGTAAAGTAGAAATTGAAAGAGAATACCTTTAGAACTTGAATTAATGGAGAATAGTGAAAACTAGGGTTTCAATGTTGAAGAAGAAGAAGAAAAATCTATTCTAATTCAGAAAATAAAAAAATGTATGAGAGAGAGAGTGAATGAGTCCCTTTTTGTTTTTTCTCTATTTCTATTTTCTCCACTAAACTCCTAATTAAAGATTAAAATAAAACAAAATAGAAGGAGTCTTTGCAAAGAAGCTTGTAAAACGCACAGCAGCAGGGGAGCACGTCCATTGGGCGCTGGACAGCCAGCGGACCAGGCAGAATCGACCACAAAAGAACAGATAAAACCATTGGGCGCTGGTTTGTGCCCTGAACCGCTGGTTCCACTTCAACGGACCGTAACTTGAGCTACAGACATCGTATGGAGGTATATAACATACCGTTGCGAAGCTCTTTGAGTCTAGTTTCCAACGCAACTTGAATCGCGTCAATCCGATAAGTAGAACTTCAGATATGATCAAATTAGTGACATGTAGTCAAGCTGAACTTTTGCAAACACTTATGCTTCTTCAATTTTAGCTCAAATAATCTACCCTTGGAAGATATGTTATGACCCTCATGGAGTCTCACTTCACCTCATATGAATATAAAGCTTGAGTAAAACTTCCATAATGGCGCATTCATCGATCCAAAACCTCGATTCATAGACTCTCTTTGCAACAACTATCCAAGTCATCCAAAAACGCTTTGAAAGTATTCAAATAGCTAAGAAACCACCTGAAACATTAAGAAAACCACAAACAAAGCGTAATAGAGCACAAAATGGATAATTTATGCAAATCGCTCCTAGAATGCAACTAAAATGGCTAATATGCTCTAATAATGCAACCTAAAAATGCCTAAAAACTCTATACAATTATGTTTCATCAAACTCCCCCAAGCTAAACTGTTGCTTGTCCTCAAGCAATAAAGACAAAATTCTCAAAACATAAGCATGTTTCACCCTATAAAAGCAACATCGCTAAGCACTTGTGATCACATCCTCTCAATCAAAGCATCCAAATGACTCAATGCCTATCCAAGAGTAAAACCCATCCAAGCGAAACCAAGCCTTATTATAGAAAAAGAACTAGGAATCAAGGAAAGAGTTCTCACTGGTGGCACTCCTCTCTTTGTGGCTAGTATAATATAAACTCGATCGCTCTCCGCCCACAAATATGCAAAAGATGTGCATATGAATCAATTTTTGTAGCCTAAGTCACTAAAAAGACACCCTCCCATCTCACCAACACTCATGTGTTTGAAAGGGGAAATATTAGCACTCAACCTACAAAAGTCGACTCGAAATGCAACACATACTCATCAATCTTGGCAAGATACTAAATCCAGAAGACACATATAAAAGCATGATTATCAAGAAGGTCTTTGTCAAGCTTGTAATGGGGCTTAGGTCAAGGGTAGGATAAAATTTGGGAATATGTGAGCTAGAAGTCCATTATAGGGGAGCAAAATCCGATAAGTAACATAGCCTAAAGATGAGGCTAAAACAACTCCAATCGACTTCGAACTTGATACTACCAAATCAACCAAACAATTGAAAAACACCATTATATCATCATCAACTTGGGATAGATTTACAACTTGCAAAGGCGAATATGCACAACTAAATAAAGAATTGGAACTAATTTTTGGATTTTTCATTTTCATTTTTTTTTTCTTTTTTTTTTCTTTTTTTTTTCGCCTTGCATAAATACTTTTATTTGATATAGGTGATGATGATACAACAAACTATTGAAGCACACTCCGATAATGAGGAAACAATCCATCCAACTCCAATAACGAGCCAAACAACAACACATCACCCACCAACTAACCAAATGCTCCCCCAAGCTAGACTTGGGTAAATCAAATGAGGCCAAATAGGTTTGTAATGTGGTTAATCATGAAAGAAAAGGTAAGGCTCAAAATAAGGGATCAAGTGGAAAATTTTGTCCTCTAAAAACAATGTAGCACGGCTCCTAACAAATGAGGGCCTTCTATCATGCTCATCATGCAATTACACAGTTAACAAGACTAGTACCAAGCCAAGTTTGAGATCAGTGACACACCAGGAACTAAACACACAAGAAGGAAATGGTAAGATAGAAATCAAAGCTCAAATCCTTACAAGTTAAACTTTTCCTTGTTCCAAACAATAGATGATAAGGCTCAGAAACTCAAGTTTAGTAATACCAAGGAATCGGAAAAGAAACCAAGAGTTTACAGTGACCAGTCTCAGCAATCACAAGTTCCAAAAAAAAAATTTAACCATAGGGCACAGGGAAACACACTCAGTCAAAGAATCCAATAGTAGCATTAAGGGAGAATGAAACACACTAACAACTAAGAAAGCAGTACAAATTTTTTTGGTTGCAAGTAAACTAAATGAGACACAGTGTCCTCACTGTGCAATGCATACAACTAGGAGAAAGGGAAAGAAGAAGCTTACTCAGTACAAGCTTCGCCTACCGAAGATGGTTCAGCAGGAGCATCAATAGAGGGAGCGGTGAGGCCAGAAGCTCCTGTCTGATGATGCAAAGAAACAACCGCAGAATCAATTGTCGCGACTCTCTTTTGAAGTTCGCCTAAGCGATCAAGCACATCGTGAGAGAAGTGAGCAAAACAATCCATGAAGAGTTGAAACTCTCTCGTGGTGACTGGTGCAGAGGGTGGAGTGCTAGGATCACAAACATGGGAGCCAGACATGAGAGAAAAGGGATGAGCAGGGCCGAAGATGGTGCGTGGATCCCGCGACACAGAAGTGTGAGTGACGGCACATGGCTCATCAAGTGCTAGAGGGGTAGAAGATGAAGCACTCGGAGCGAACAACAGAGCACCAGGGTTGCTCAAACGGGTTGCAGGATTAGGCAAACGAGCATAAGGAACTTTTGCAGCATCCTTCCCTTCGCCTTTGACAAACCATTCGTAGTTATTGTCAAGTCTCACTAACCATTTATAATTATTCTCCATTTGCCTTATATCAAGGAGCGCATAGCCAAATAATATGTCAAGAGAAGATAAGACAACTCCAAAATGCTTGGCCAAAATAGTGACAAAACTACCCATAGTGATAGAACCTGTACTGTGGTCTCGTTCCCATATGAAAGCTTCGATCAAGAACCGTCCAAAGTCCAGTTGACCCATTCTAGCCGGATCACCGTGAACAAACCACCATAACATTCGAAAGTCATTGGTAGCAACCTGGCCTGTCTCCCCTTTAGGATAGAAAGCCTGGAGCAGAAATCGATGCAAGATGCGAATGGCAGGATTGACAAAAGCAAAGGACTTTGTTGAACCAACTACCCAATCACTACGACCCGTGACTTCTTTCCAAAACTGCTTAGGAACAAAAATCTTTTCATTGACATTATCACAAAAAGATTTAAATGACTCAGGACCAACAGTTCCATCAAGAGGCAACTGAAATAGCTCATTAACCTTTCTGGGACTCATGCGTCTTGTCACACCACCAATAGAGAAAGAAATATCACCCTTCTTCGAAACAACCTCCAGAGACGAGAGAAACTCAAGAACCAAAGTTGGATAAACCTCTTCTTTCAAATGTAGAATCATCGAAAACCCATGTTTTAGTGCAAGTTGTTCCAAACAATCATCAACCCCTAACTTCTTAGCATCTTGAGGTGAGTACCGAAGAGTAGGTTTGACTCGTTGTTTCTGAAGAGTGGCGCATAGGTCTTGTTGAGATTGACTTAACCATGAGAAATTGAGTGGTGAGGAAGAAGGGGGGTTAGGTTCGGGCGTGGGTGGACGAGGTGGCACAGGAGCTTGCTTCTTTTTGGCAGTCTTTGTAGTGCTCAAAGAAGTAGCTTTGGACTTGTATTTGGAAAGGTCTCTTTTGGTGGGTTTCATAATGCCAATCACGGGACAACACCAAATAAGCAACCAAAAATCACTTTTATAACGCAAGTCACCAATGTAACAAGGCACTAATCACAACAGAATTTCACCACAAATATTTATGAAATTGATCAAAATAATTAACCAACGTCACAAAGTCAATGTGTAGCACTTTAGCAAATCACCACTAAACCACCCAAAGAATAATAATAATATCAATAAAGAATATTAAAATTCACTCTTCAAGAATGGATGAATGCAACTTACTCCAACTCAATCTCCTTGCTTGGGAATAAGTTGAACAACTTAAAAAGAAGTCCAAATTAGTCCAAGAAAACTCCAATACTCCAAATTGCTAAGGAATAAGTAAAAATCAAAATCCCCAAGTTAATTTCTGAGATTAGGGTTCTGAATTTTTGTTGTTTTTTTTTTTTTTTTGAGCACGGGCGCGGCGAAGGAGGAGCGGCGGTGGTGCCTGCGGTGGTGACGCGCGCAGTGGTGCGCCGCGGTGGTGATGCGGGCAAGCGGTGGCGCGGTGGTGCTGCGCGCGAGAGAAGTGGGGTTTCGAGCCCCCGTTTTTATGCGAAACAGGGCGGCATCGGGGACGTCGGCTGCTGCCGGTTAGCGGCGACGCCGGTCCCGGTGGTGGCGCGGCAGCTGGGTGGTGGCGCGGTGCGGGTTCGATCGGTGGGCCGGAGAAGAAGAGGGGTTGAGCGTGTTGTTGCTTTGCTCTAGTCTCGCGTTGTTTTTTTTTTAATCTCTTCGTTTCCCCCTAATTTCTTCCTTTTCTCCGGTTTCATTTCGGCTTGCAATACCCAAGCGAGCAATGACCGCCAAGCGGGCCGACGGATTGCTTGAGATCGACGGGTACAAGGTCCATTGGGCGATGGACAGTCGGCGGGCTAGGCGAAACAAGCACTCATGCGCATTAGTAAACCCATTGGGCGATGGAAATACATTGGGACACAAGCTAAATCGCCATTCCACCTACACAAGCTTTCAAACTACGACAAACACACATTGTTAGTTCGTTAGTGAGTAAAAATAAATAAAAAAAAAATAAAAATGAATTCAAGTGAATCCAAAAAAAATAAAAAAATAATCTAATACTAACCTAAAAACATTGAATTCAAGTGAACCCAATTCAAAAATATTTTTGTTCTTTTCAATTTTTTTTTCATTTTTTTTTAACCTATAAAAACAAAATAATAATAAAAAAAAAAACATAACAACATAAGTAAAACCTAAAATAAAAAAAAGAAAAGAGTTAAAAAATTCGGGTTGCCTCCCGAAAAGCGCTTATTTATGGTCGTAAGCTAGACCTTGGTTTCTCATATGCTCAATGGGAGTTGGGGTCGTGGAAATTGATCTCTTCCACCAACCCAACTAAGTCGCCTTCATAGTAGTGCTTAAGAAGTTGTCCGTTGACTTTGAACTTCTCACCCTTGTCGTTTTGAAGCTCAACGAACCCGAACTTACTCACCATAGTGATAGTGAAGGGACCGCTCCACCTAGACTTTAGCTTTCCAGGAAAAAGCCGCAATCTAGAGTTGAACAATAACACTTTGTCACCCACTTGAAAGTCTCTCTTCACAATCCTTTTATCGTGCCATCTTTTAGTCTTCTCCTTGTAAATCTTGGCACTATCATAAGCTCCCAAACGGAACTCATCCAACTCATTCAATTGAAGAAGTCTTTTCTCGCCCGCAAGTTTTGCATCCATATTCAATTCCTTGATGGCCCAAAATGCTTTATACTCTAACTCCACTGGAAGATGACACGCTTTTCCATAAACCAGCCGATATGGAGAGGTACCAATTGGAGTCTTAAAAGCTGTACGATATGCCCATAGCGTGTCACTTATCTTGCTACTCCAATCTTTTCTAGATCTTGCAACTGTCTTCTCAAGGATGGATTTGATCTCTCTATTAGAGACCTCAACTTGACCGCTTGTCTGAGGGTGATACGCCAAGCCTGTACGATGATAGACTCCATATTTCTCAAGTAGTTTATCCAATCACTTCTCATGAAAATGGGATCCCCCATCACTAATTATAGCTCGAGGAACACCAAATCTGGGGAAGATAATTTGCTTGAACAATTTCATCACAGTATTAAAGTCGGCATTCGGTGTTGCAATGGCTTCAACCCACTTGGACACATAGTCCACAGCTACCAAGATGAACCGATTCCCATGAGAGGAAGGGAATGGTCCCATGTAATCGATGCCCCACACATCAAAAATTTCAACTTCTAGTATGGAATTTTGAGGCATCTCATGTCTTTTTGATATGTTTCCAGTTCTTTGACAAGAATCACAAGACAAGACAAAGGCTCTAGCATCCTTGAGTATAGTAGGCCAATACAAACCGGAATTGAAGCACTTTAAACATAGTCTTGGAAGGTCCAAAGCATGACCTCCATAAGGTGATGAGTGACAATGGTGTAATACACCATAGAATTCCCAATCCGGAATGCATCTCGCGATAAAGACCGTCCGCACACTCACGGAAGAGATTAGGGTCATCCCAGAAATACCTACGAACATCATAGAGAAACCTTTTCTTTTGCCGATAAGAGAGATTAGGAGGTAAGACCCCTCCAACAATGTAATTGGCATAGTCGACGAACCATGGAGAATTGGCCGTAACAACAAGCAAATGGTCATCGGGAAATGAGTCATCAATGGGAGTAGACTCACACTTTTCATCATGACGGATCCTCGATAGGTGGTCGCTGACCACATTCTCTCGCTCCCTTCTTATCACGAATCTCAAGGTCAAATTCTTGGAGCAACAAAATCCATCTAATGAGTCGAGGCTTGGCTTCCTTTTTTGCAAGGAGATACTTTAGAGCCGCATGATCGGTGTGGACAATAACTTTCGATCCAAGTAGATAGGACCGAAACTTATCCAAGGCATATACAACAGCCTAGTAACTCCTTCTCGGTCGTGGCATAATTAACTTGAGCTCCATCCAAGGTCTTACTAGCATAATAGATGGCATGTAAAACCTTGTCTATTCTCTGTCCCAACACGGCTCCAACTGCATAATCGCTTGCATCACACATTATCTCGAACGGAAGGTCCCAATCGGGAGATTGTATGATGGGTGCCGAAATCAAAGCCTTGTTTAATCCCGTTGAAAGACTCAAGACACTCATCGCAAAAATCAAATTCGGTTTCTTTTAAAAGCAATTGGGTTAGTGGTTTCGCAATTTTAGAGAAATTTTTAATAAACCCGCGATAAAAACCCGCATGACCCAAAAAACTTCTTACCCCTTTGACATTCACCGGTGGAGGTAGTCGCTCAATTACCCGAATCTTAGCCTTGTCTACCTCAATGCCACGCTCGAAATAAGATGGCCAAGTACCACTCCTTCAAGAACCATGAAGTGACACTTCTCCCAATTCAAAACAAGATTCACTTCCTCACATCTTTTTAGCACTTTAGTCAAATTATCCAAACATGAATCAAAACTAGTACCATAGACACTAAAATCATCCATGAAGACTTCCATAATTGACTCTATGAACTCGTAAAAGATGCTCATCATGCAACGCCGAAAAGTAGCAGGGGGCATTACAAAGACCAAAGGGCATTCTACGATATGCAAAAGTACCATATGGGCATGTAAATGTAGTTTTCTCTCTATCATTTGGATGAATAGGGATTTGAAAGAATCCAGAGTATCCATCCAAATAACAGAAATACTTATGCCTAGTTAACCTTTCAAGCATTTGATCAATGAAGGGAAGGGGAAAGTGATCCTTCTTAGTGGCGACATTCGCGTTTTCTATAATCAATGCACATTCGCCAACCCGTAACAACTCTAGTAGGAATAAGTTCATTTTTATCATTACGAACAACCGTAGTCCCACCTTTCTTAGGCACTACTTGAACCGGACTTACCCATTTAGAATCGGGAACGGAATAGATGATGCCAAGCATCAAGTAATTTCATCACCTCTTTCTTGACTACCTCCCGCATGTTAGGATTCAATCGACGTTGACCCCGTATGCATGGTTTATGATCTTCCTCTAAATGAATGTGATGCATGCAAAAATCGGGACTAATACCGATCAAGTCATCAATAGTATAACCAATGGCCTTTTTATGACTCTTAAGCACATATAACAATTTCTCAAGTTGGCCATCGGTGAGATTAGAACTAACAATGACTCGGATATAATTCCTTCTCATCAAGAAATGCATATTTCAAATTAGAGGGGAGGGGTTTCATTTCAGGTTGCTTTACCTCAGTAGCGGTACAAGCATGCTTAGGTAGCTCTAAGAACTTTCTACTTTCCTCCAAATTCAATTCCTTACCATTTAGATTCTGTCTCAATTCATCAATTTCAACATCTTCTTCACCTGCATCAGAATCCAAACACAAAATAGCCTCCAGAAGATCCTTTTGAAGGGATAGAGGCACATCATCTTGAACAATCTCATCAACAATATCTATAGCACAACATGATTGTTCTAACATGGGACTTTTCAAAGCGTAACTAAGGTTAAAAGTAACCTTATCATCCCCTACAAGTGAGAGTTAGACTACCATTCTTAACATCAATAACAAAGACTGCAAAGACGTAAAAATGGTCTACCAAGTATAATGGGGATGTGAGCATCCTCATCCATGTCTAACACAATAAAATCCACAAGAATAAAGAACTTCCCGACTCTCACTGGCACATCTTCCAAAATACCCTTAGGGTATTTAACAGTTCTATCAGCCATCTGCAAGGTAATGTTAGTAAACTTTAAAGAACACATATCCAATTTCTTGCAAACAGACAATGGCATAACACTAACACTGGCCCCTAAATCACATAGAGCCTTATCAATATAAAGGGGACCAATGTTACAAGGAATGGAAAAACTTCCAGGGTCCTTAAGTTTTGGTGGAGACTTATTTTACAGTACAACACTGCATTCTTCAGTTAGTGCAACAGTCTCCACCGAACTAAGTTCACGTTTCCTGCTAAGAATGTCTTTCAAAAACTTTGTATAAGTAGGAACCTGCGTGATTAGTTCAGTAAATGGCACAGTAACCTGTAAGTTTTTAACAATCGCAAGAAACTTACTGAAATGGGAGTCATTCTTACTCCTGTTTACCCTGTTAGGAAAGGGTAATGGCACCTTAGGAGGCGGTAGTGTGTCTGAGGGCTTGTCATCTACAATAGCCTTCTTTGATGGATCTTCCTTTTCCTTTGGAGGAATCAACTCTGGATCGTTGCTCTCTATCACCACATCATTGCTCTCGCTACCTTCAACTGCAAAGATCATCAATAGGCATTTGTGGGCCATCATAAGTGGAACCACTCCTCAAGACAATGGCATTAACTGTGTCTCTCGAAGGGTTTGACTGTGATGGTTGTGATGGAAGATGGCCCGGTTGCCTTTGAGCTGTTGATTGGGCAACTTGTGCTAACCGTGTCTCAAGCCGCTTGTTATGAGCTTGCATAGCCTCCATGTTCTTACCGCATTTGCATCATCATAGTCTTCATCTCCGAGATCTCATTATTAGCCTTGTGGTGCTTGTGGACTCGTCCCGGGTTGAAAGATGGTCCGATGAACCCGTGGGCCGCAATGGTCCTTGAGGTTGAAACCTCTGATTTTGCTGTTGTTGAGCACGTGGTTGCTGTTGCTGTGGTGGTGCAAATGATTGTGGGTTTTGCACGTTGTTGCTTATGTAAGAGAAGTATGGATGATCCTTGTAGCCTGGATTGTAGAAGTTGGAGAATGGATTATTCTTATAGGCTTGAAAGGCACATATTTGCTCCGCATAATTTTGGCAAGATTGAGAATCATGACCAAATGAACCACATGAGTCACAAAAGATATCATGGCATCCTGATGAGGCGGCCACTGCATTAACAGACATTGGTTGTGAGGCAGGCAGTTGTAGCTTGTCTAGCTTCTGACTGATAGCATTCATTTGTGCAGCTAAACTCTCATACTTATGATCAATAACGTGCTTGCCTCCTTGCTTTGAATGCCCTCTTGGATTGCCATATTGTGAGTTATGGATGGCAATCTCTTCAATAAGATCATATGCGGCATTCACTGCCGGGTTCATGAATCTACCATTCGCAGCAGAGTCCAAAATCGTTCTAGAATCGTTGCCCAAACCATTATAAAATGATTGGACTAGCAACCACTTCTCAAGACCATGATGAGGGCAAAGCCTTTGCAACTCCTTGAATCGTTCCCAAGTATCATGTAGAGACTCATTTGATTCTTGATTGAAATTTGTGATCTGGCTCCTAAGAGTAGCTGTTCTCTCTGGAGGATAGTACTTCTTATAGAATGCAAGAGCTAATTCATCCCAACTTTTGATTGAACTCCAATTAAGACTATGCAACCATTGTCTTGCCTTGTCTTTCAATGAGAATGGGAACATCATTTGCCGAATATGATCTTGAGTGACACCATGTTGTTTTATGGTGTTGCGATCACGAGGAAGTTAGAAATATGGAGATTAGGGTCTTCCATTGGAGTTCCTGCAAATTGATTTCTTTCAACCATGTTCACCAAAGCTGGCTTGAGTTCAAAGTTTGCTGCAGTCATCTCAGGCATAGGGAAACCTCCTGGCAACTGTGTTGTATTTGGTTGGGAATAGTCCCTTAAGGAACGTTCTTCTCCCGCCATTTCTTCGTACGATGAAATACTGCTCTTAAAGAAAGCTGGCAAATCTGAAATAGTGAGTTCCCCTAAATGAATGTTTTGCTCTCGTTCACTTATTCGTTTCCGACGTAGCCGAAGTCTCCTTTCAGGTTCTGGATCGTACCAAAATCGCATACGAACTCAAAAGCTGAAAATATAAAACAGAAACTCCAAACAATTGTGAGAAACTGTCTCAAAGAACCAAAGAGATTCTTTGAGACCAATAAAAAGAAAATAAAAATAAAACAATTCAAACCCGACTAACAAAATTAACAATTGCCTTCCCCGGCAACGGCGCCAAAATTTGAACAGGCTATCGCACACCTATCAAAAGTAAACCGACAACACCAACTAAAAATATAGCTAGGGAAGTAGGGATCGTATCCTCAGGGAAGCTATGCACTCTATTAGTTCTTAAAAGTCCGAATTGTATGAAAGGCCTTGGTTGAAATTATGATTAACTAGAAAACTAGCTATGAAAACTAAATAAAAACTTGATCAAATTAACTAAAACCTAGGGCAATGGTTCACCATGAACAAACAAATCAATTGAAAAGTGAAAACTAACAAGCTTCAAGAATTCATCAAATTAGGGCTCACTAATTCTCTCAAACTTAGTCTTCCTCAAAACTCCTCTAGCGGCTCTCGCTCTTGCCTAGATTCGTCGTGCCCACTATTCTTTGGTCTTTTGTGGTATTCTTACCTCTCGGCATCAAATTCAACAAATATCCAACACACAATTAAACTTGGCCAAAATTCAATTGCAAGCAATGAAAAGTCAATAATAGGAATTCAATTGTAATTCTTGAAACTAATCAATTGACAAATAACTTATTTCATTGAATTGTTCATGGATCCCCAAAGCCCTAGCAAGAAGACTACTCACTATTCATAGCAAAATCAATAACAAAATTTAACCTAGAATTCATGATTGAAAAGTAGAGAAATTGAAACTAACAAACAACAATAGTAGAAATTCAAGCAATTAACAAAACAAGTAAAGTAGAAATTGAAAGAGAATACCTTTAGAACTTGAATTAATGGAGAATAGTGAAAACTAGGGTTTCAATGTTGAAGAAGAAGAAGAAAAATCTATTCTAATTCAGAAAATAAAAAAATGTATGAGAGAGAGAGTGAATGAGTCCCTTTTTGTTTTTTCTCTATTTCTATTTTTCTCCACTAAACTCCTAATTAAAGATTAAAATAAAACAAAATAGAAGGAGTCTTTGCAAAGAAGCTTGTAAAACGCACAGCAGCAGGGGAGCACGTCCATTGGGCGCTGGACAGCCAGCGGACCAGGCAGAATCGACCACAAAAGAACGAGATAAAACCATTGGGCCTGGTTTGTGCCCCGAACCGCCTGGTTCCACTTCAACGGGCCGTAACTTGAGCTACAGACATTGTATGGAGGCATATAACATACCGTTGCGAAGCTCTTTGAGTCTAGTTTCCAACGCAACTTGAATCGTGTCAATCCGATAAGTAGAACTTCAGATATGATCAAATTAGTGACATGTAGTCAAGCTGAACTTTTGCAAACACTTATGCTTCTTCAATTTTAGCTCAAATCTACCCTTGGAAGATATGTTATGACCCTCATGGAGTCTCACTTCACCTCATATGAATATAAAGCTTGAGTAAAACTTCCATAATGGCGCATTCATCGATCCAAAACCTCGATTCATAGACTCTCTTTGCAACAACTATCCAAGTCATCCAAAAACGCTTTGAAAGTATTCAAATAGCTAAGAAACCACCTGAAACATTAAGAAAACCACAAACAAAGCGTAATAGAGCACAAAATGGATAATTTATGCAAATCGCTCCTAGAATGCAACTAAAATGGCTAATATGCTCTAATAATGCAACCTAAAAATGCCTAAAAACTCTATACAATTATGTTTCATCAAAGCCCAAATTAACCCCAATCATATGCTTTAAGGTAATTATCAAACATGTTCTGAAGATTACCAAACTATTAAGTGGAGGATGTTCTCCCAATCACAATATTTTATTATTACTCATCAAAGCAATTCAATGGGGATTGGAGAATCATGCCACTGGGTCCATTAAGCGTAATCCCTCATCAAACCCTACTGACTTGAGTTTTGGGCCCCATTGTCCCTCCTTGTACAAAAAAGCCCAAATTAACCCCAAATCATATGCTTTTAGGTAATTACCAAACATGTTTTGGGCATTACCAAACCTATCCAATCACAATACATTCCCATTATTCATCAAAACAATCCTATAGGGATTGGACAATCATGCCACTGGGTCCGTTAAGCCCAATACCTCGCCAAACCCTATTGACTTGAGTTTTGGGCCCCCATTTTCCCTCCTTGTACTAAAAAGCCCAAATTCACCCCAGATCATATGTTTTTAGGTAATTACCAAACATGATTTGGGCATTACCAAACCTATCCAATCACAATCTATCCATTCCCATTACTCATCAAAACAATCCTATGGGGATTGGACAATCACGCCACTGGGTCCATTAGGCCCAATACCTCACCAAATCCCATTGACTTGAGTTTTGGGCCCCCACTGTACCTCCTTGTACAAAAAACCCTAAATTAACCCCAATCATATGCTTTAAGGTAATTACCAAATATGTTATGAGGATTACCAATCTACTAAGTGGAGAATGTTCACCCAATCACAATCCTTTATCATTCATTATCAAAGCAATCCTATGGGGATATGAGAATCATGCCATTGGGTCCATTAAGCCCAATGCCTCACCAAACCCCATTGACTTGAATTTTGGGCCCCCATTGTCCCTCCTTGTACTAAAAAGCTATGGGGATTATCCCTCCTTGTACTAAAAAGCTATGGGGATTATCAAACATGTTTTGGGCATTATCAAACTATCCAATGATATTACACATCAAAACAATTCTATGGGGATTGCAAAATCATGCCACTAGGTCCATTAGACCCAATACCTCACCTCATTGACTTGAGTTTTAGGCCCCCATTGTCCCTCCTTGTACTAAAAAGCCCAAATTAACCCCAGATCATATGCTTTTAGGTAATTACCAAACATGTTCTGAGGATTACCAAACTACTAAGTGGATGATGTTCTCCTAATCACAATCCTTTATCATTACTCATCAAAGCAATCCCATTGGGATTGGAAAATCATGCCACTGGGTCCATTAGGCTCAATCTCTCACCAAACCCCATTGACTTGAGTTTTGGGCCCCCATTATCCCTCCTTGTATTAAAAAGCCCAAATTAACCCCAGATCATATAGTTTTTAGTAATTACCAAACATGTTCTTGGCATTAGCAAACCTATCCAATCACAATACATTCCCATTACTCATCAAAGCAATCCTATGGGGATTGGACAATCACCCTAGTGGGTCCATTAGGACCAATACCTCACCAAACCACATTGACTTCTGTTTTGGGCCCCCATTGTCCCTCCTTGTAATAAAAAGCCCAAATTAACACCAGATTATATGCTTTTAGGTAATTACCAAACATGCTTTGGGCATTACCAAACATATCCAATCACAGTCCATTCTCATTACTCATCAAAGCAATCCTATGAGAATTGGACAATCATGCCACTGGGTCTATTAGGCCTAATTCCTCACGAAACCCCATTGACTTGAGTTTTGGTCTCCCATTGTCCCTCCTTGTACAAAAAAGCCCAAATTAACACCAGATCATATGCATTTAGGTAATTACCAAACCTGCTTTGGGCATTACCAAACCTATCCAATCACAATCCATCCCCATTACTCATCAAAGCAATCCTATGGGGATTTGACAATCATTCCACTGGGTCCATTAAGCCCAATACCCCACCAAACCCCATTGACTTGAGTTTTGGGCCCCCATTGTCCCTCCTTTTACTAAAAAGCCCAAATCAACCCCAATCATATGCTTTAAGGTAATTACCATACATGTTCAGAGGATTACCAAACTACTAAGTGGAGGATATTCTCCCAATCCCAATCTTTTATCATTACTCATCAAAGCAATTCTATAGGGATTGGTGAATCATGTCACTAGGTCCATTAAGCCCAATCCATCACCAAACCCGACTGGCTTGAGTTTTGGCCCCCATTGTCCCTCCTTGTAAAAAGCCCAAATTAACCCCAAATCATATGTTTCTAGGTAATTACCAAACATGTTTTGGGCATTACCAAAGCTATCCAATCACAATACATTCTCATTACTCATCAAAGCAATCCTATGGGGATTGGACAATCATGCCACTGGGTCCATTAAGCCCAATACCTCACCAAACCCCATTAACTTGAGTTTTGGGCCCCCATTGTCCTTCCTTGTACTAAAAAGCCTAAATTAACCCCAGATCATATGCTTTTAGATAATTACCAAACATGATTTGGGCATTACCAAACCTATCCAATCACAATCCATTCCCATTACTCATCAAAGCAATCCTATGGGGATTGGACAATCATGTCACTGGGTCCATTAGGCCCAATACCTCACCAAACCCCATTGACTTGAGTTTTGGACCCCCATTGTCTCTCCTTGTATTAAAAAGCCCAAATTAACCCTATATCATATGCTTTTAGGTAATTACCAAACATGAATTCTCCGGGTAATCTTTTATCATTACTTATCAAAGCATATCCAGGGATCGACAATCCATTCCCATTACTCCTTTATCAAAACAATTAACCTATCATATGTTAGGTAATTACCAAACATGATTTGGGTATTACAAACATATCGATCACAATCCGTTCCCATTAGGCCCAATACCTCACCAAACCCCATTTACTTGAGTTTTGGGTCCCCACCGTACCTCCTTGTACAAAAAAGCCTAAATTAAGCCCAATCATATGCTTTAAGATAATTACCAAACATGTTCTGAGAACTACTAAACAACTAAGTGGAGAATGTTCTCCCAATCACAATCCTTTATCATTACTTATCAAAGCAATCCTATGGGGATTGGAGAATCATGGCACTGGGTCCACTAGGCCCAATAACTCACCAAACCCCATTGACTTAAGTTTTGGGCCCCCATTGTCCCTCCTTGTACTAAAAGCTCAAATTAACCCCCAGATCATATGCTTTTAGGTAATTACCAAACATGTTTTGGGCATTACCAAACTATCAAATCACGATATATTCGTATTACTCATCAAAGCAATTCTATGGGGATTGCACAATCATGCCAGTGGGTCCATTAGGCCAATACCTCACCCCATTGACATGGGTTTTGGGCCCCATTGTACCTCCTTGTACTAAAAAGCCCAAATTATCCCCAGATCATATGCTTTCAGGTAATTACCAAACATGTTCTGAGGATTGCCAAACTACTAAGTGGAGGATGTTCTCCCAATCACAATCCTTTATCATTACTCATCAAAGCAATCCTATGGGGATTGTAGGATCATGCCACTAGGTCCATTCGGCCCAATTTCTCACCAAACCCCATTGACTTGAGTTTTGAGCCCCCATTATCCCTCCTTATATTAAAAAGCCCAAATTAACCCCAGATCATATGCTTTTAGGTAATTACAAAACATGTTTTGGGCATTAGCAAACCTATCCAATCACAATACATTCTCATTACTCAACAAAGCAATCCTATGGGGATTGGACAATCATGCCACTAGGTCCATTAGGCCCAATACCTCACCAAACCCCATTGACTTAAGTTTTGGGCCCCTTTTGTCCCGTCATGCACTAAAAAGCCCAAATTAACACCAGATCCTATTCATTTAGGTAATTACCAAACATGCTTTGGGCATTACCAAATCTATCCAATTACAGTCCATCCCCATTACTCATCAAAGCAATCCTATGGGGATTGGACAATCCTTCCATTGGGTCCATTAGGCCCAATACCTCACCAAACCCCATTGACTTGAGTTTTGGGCCCCTATTGTCTCTCCTTGTGCTAAAAAGCCCAAATTAACCCCAATCATATGCTTCAAGGTATTTACCAAACATGTTCTGAGAATTACCAAACTACTAAGTGGAGAAAGTTCTCCCAATCACAATCTTTTATCATTACTTATCAAAGCAATTCTATGGGGAATGGAGAATCATGTCACTGGGTCCATTAGGCCCAATACCTCACCAAACCCCATTGACTTAAGTTTTGCGCCCCTTTTGTCCCGTCATGTACTAAAAAGCCCAAATTAACACCAGATCCTATTCTTTTAGGTAATTACCAAACATGCTTTGGGCATTACCAAATCTATCCAATTACAGTCCATCCCCATTACTCATCAATGCAATCCTATGGGGATTTGACAATCCTTCCATTGGGTCCATTAGGCCCAATACCTCACCAAACCCCATTTACTTGAGTTTGGGGTCCCCATTGTCTCTCCTTGTGCTAAAAAAGCCCAAATTAACCCCAATCATATGCTTCAAGGTATTTACCAAACATCGTTCCGAGAATTACCAAACTACTAAGTGGAGAAAGTTCTCCCAATCACAATCTTTTATCATTACTTATCAAAG